>JAJIRX010000220.1:0-21845 GCA_023853785.1 Psilocybe azurescens | reverse complement strand
AAGAGATTTGTCGTTTGTGATAACGTGACTTTACCTGAACAGGTTGAAGCGGAGTTTAAAGTACGTACAGCATTGGATTGGGCGCTTGATGATAAGAGAGTGCCGCTCCTTAACATCGATACACACTCAGAATCATGGACTCCAATGACATTCCTAACGACATCTGGATCAATGTAGTTGAGCTTATCGACGGCTCAGCACCTATCGCTGCCCTGGTGGCCACCAGCCATCGCTTCCAGGAACTAGGCATGAAATACCTCTTGCGGGACCTACGTTGGGCTGAAGTGGACTCGACATCCTCCAGCATTGAAGCATGGAAGGATTATAAAGCGAAGATGGTTTATTTTCCACGAAAATTGACTCTAAGCATTGCTTTCGAATTCGGAAAGCCGGAGACCTCTGTCTCGGTCAGTTACACCACTCTACTGAGCTTGCTCGATCGTTGATAACGTATATAGCCGACAGCAAGTAAGCTACTGCACAATGCAGTGTATTCCCAGATCTCGGCCTTTCGATGCTTGTACGAAATTGTGCTCGTAAAGACCGTCGTTTCTTGTTATACGCACAAGGCCCTAAGTTCAATCCCGACTCTTCGACTTCTCACCATTAACGACTGCCTGTTCACGAACTTCGGGAAACCTTTCTCGGTATATAGCGTAAGCTCTGTATTAGAGGACTTAGGGACCCCATTACCATGCCTTTCCATCACGCATCTCTCGCTGAACAATCCAATCTTCCCTAATGTGGATCTTGATACTTGGATCATATTGTTTCGCTTTCTGAACGGAAACAACATCTCAGGCTCTACGTTGTCTTCTCTCAATCACCTGGACCCAAGAATTGAACTCGGCCTTATCACTTTTTCGAGACCGCCTTATCGACGAAGACGATTATGATGAAGATTATTATGAGAAGTGGATCTTCCCAAACTTGTTCATCTTGACTTTTTATTCCATCCCTTATACGTCGTTACCACGTTAGCCAAATGTCCGCATTCTCAGGAGTACATTGTTCGACAATTCCCCGGATTCGATTTCTATTGGAGAATCCCGTATTTCAGAAAATGAATTGAGGGGTTGAGGAGCTCGATATCTGGGATGTGGAGCTACACCGGCCCATATTGTATCTTCCTCCGCTTTCGCTTCCTCGCCAATCTCACGCACCTGATAATAACCGACCCAATGGAGAAAATTATCGATAACCTCAGGAGGCTTCCAGAGACACTTCAAAGCTTGGATATCAAATCCCAGACAGGGGAAGAAGACGGCATGGCATTCGCCACTGCTATACAGGACATATTCCCCGTTATCCACTTTGTGGCAATTCGGTACGGCATCGACAGGGCCTGCATAATACTCTCTCCATCAATGCTGGAGATCGAGATCTCGGAGTGGGACACCGAAGCTCTCTTTACAGCGCGCTACCGCTTCCTGACGTTCACTCTCTGACGATTCGATACGGCGGAGATGCCATCAAGCTCACTCACAGACTGATCGTCTCACTGGGGCCCGACATTTTGTTTCATATGCAACACTTACACACCTTCAAACTTTTGCATGATGTTTCCATTCATAAAACCATTTTCCTGAATAACAATTCCCAACATTCGGTGGGTCCTCACGCATTGGTCATCCAGAATACGACCCTTGCGATATTGAGCTCGAGCTTGAGGAGGATGACATGAAGGACTATTTGAACGCCTGGGGTAAGCAATGTACATGCCTTTGTCATGTCGAGATGACCAGAGATAGCCGGTGCATCAGAACTTCGACCAAGGAAAGTGGATAGAAATGGCCTAGTTGTCGCGAGTCCGGAACTACCATTTCTCCAATGTACATTAGCTTTCTACGGAAGAACAGAGAATGATTCAATTTCACTCTGACTCGTTTATCTACATATTCGGGCAAAGAACAGTATTACCTTGCGAGAATGACATGGGTTGGTTTCATCACTCTTAATTCGCCAAACTTGTATAAAATAGACGATGTTCGATACGTTACTTGTCCGATGATATAGTAAGAATCACATCAGACATGGGACTATCATTCAGAATAATAAATTAGACCCACACGATACTAATTGGTACACGGCTGCTCGATGGCAATGTCGTACTCATAAGGCTTCTTCTGTACCGTGTGAGGAGTGAAAAGAGTGTGACTGAGGTGAGCATGAATATAATTATTCGAGAATGATGATGAACTCGAAAAGAGAAAATGAGCCGTAGATTGTAGCCATTGCCGGTCTTCGACGACCTCCTTCGATTTGGAATATTACTTCTCGTATCTCAGGAGGAAATGATTATGTCAAATTCAAGAAAATTGCGAAATGAAAATGACCGCTAGATAGATGAGCTTAAATAAACTATCTAAAAGCGTATTCTACAGCCGAACTGGTCAGGAATACCAGGGCACCATAGCAATTCGTTAGTTCACTGGCTAATAAAATAAAAACCATGAGCAAAGGCGTACCATATGCTAATACTGGAAAAATAGCGTTTCATCTCCATTAAATGGTCTGGGCAATCTGTTGATGGTTATTCCGTCCGCCGTATCGTTGGAAAGTGACCAGGGAATGGGAGAGAAAGAGTCAGCCATTCGTCTCTAAAATGAAAATTTCATCGATATCAGTTGGAGTGTTCGGCAAATTGCCAAGGGTAATAGCATTGGTGATCTCTAATGCCACAATCGCGACATTAAAGTCTTCTGCAGTCTGGACATTCAATCCTGCTGCTGGGAAGCTTGAAAATCCCGTAAACCATGCATGCACCCCGGACTTCCTAAAAACTCATCCTCGTTAACTACAAAAGAGTCGAGAGTGAGAGAGCCAGGAGAGAGCTGGGTGAGGTTGGTGACGAAGGCCTGGTCTTCCGTGATAAACCATGAAGCAAGGCTCCAGAATGGACCGCCACCGGCAGCAGAGACGCCATATTGAAGTGTAGGCTGTATCAGGGCATCCACGGTAGGTGGTGCGAGGGCGGCGAAGTACATTAGGAGTTGGCCACTATTTACTTGTGGAAGCGGCGGTAGACCCCAATTCGATTGGAACCCTGAAACGCTAGGTGCTTGAGCAATGGCGGCGATGGTTGCAGCTTGTAGATTTCGAGAAGTAAGGCTGGGTTTGATAGCGGGGTCATTAGGGAGATTGAAACGTGGCTTGGCACCTTTCAAGGGCGCAACGTGGAGTACGGTCCCATCAGCATCGAGCAAACGAACCTCGGTCGCAGAGTGCACAACCTTGCCACCCTCTGGGACGGTGTGTACGTTTGATTTTGGGAGCATGCCGCCAGGGGTATGTACCAGCTCGTCCGCAGCACGCTGTGAATAGAAGGATCAGATACAAGCTTAGGAAATAAGATATAGATTAAGCTTACTGGATCCAATGGACTCGCGATTGCATTGAGAGCATAGAATGCGAGAAGCATGCACAAGGCCACAGGTCGGGGAGACATGAATGCAAGCATTATCTACTGCTCAATTAGCACGGTGCTCAATGTTCGATTTGGGCTGTTTACCTGTAAAGCAAGCTGTTCGAGACTGGTGAAAATCCTAGCCTTTCTGTGTTCTCTTTTAAAGCACGAACGAGATGAGTGATCCTCGTTAAAGCAGTCACATGGAGCGATCTGTGCTGTAATTTATTTTACAGAAGTGGAAACTGACCATGGCTTCTCGAAGGCAAATGGTGCATTTTAATCAACGGATGAACGTCGGCTGCACTGATATATCCCACTAATTTCTTGTTCCGTTCGTTTGGTGGGAATGATTGACACATTGAGGTTGGGCCGAGGATCAGGCACCAAACCCAACGTATAACCTGTGGCGAATGTAAGATGATGATTCTAAGTGACGAATGCAAGGCAATGCATTCCTGAAGAATAGAGGCGAGAAACTACATCCTAAGCTCGTCCCAAACCAAAGTACTTTCAGTGCGGCATAAGCTAAGATGGGTGTGAAGGTGCCTTGGACAAAAATATCAGCATCTCATGACTGATATTTTGGTACCGCGGATGGCCGAGAAGCGTTCATTGTCCTCGATTATCAATGCCTCTTCATTGCTTCTGCTTCTCAAGAATGACAGCTATGCCACTGTACCAGGGTATGTTCAGCGTTTAACAATCGGTCATGAGGTGAATCGACCGTGGACAACGACCATTAAGCGTATTGTTCCACACGCACCATTCGATCACTCGTCCCCTTTCAAACTATTTTGAGAAGCCTTGAACAGTTGGTTCGGCAATGTAGAACGTTCGTGAACAGTGAGATGGAAAACGGGGATGATATAGAACGCCAACGCGCGGGCAAATCTTGTTGAAGACTTCGAAGGGTCAAGGTCGGCTGGTTGAACCTTATTGCCTGGTCCACTCTCATCGCTTGTCGTGTGTATTAGGTGGAGATATGATACACAGAATCTTCCTGGTAGGTCAATACCACGGAGAATAAGTCCTTAGTAAGTACTCGTGTGTGCATGTCATTCGTACGTACCAAAGGCCCTTACCTTCGTCGCTACTACGGACCGACTCTGTAAATAATTAAAAATTCATACGGTTGAGCCAAGTAAGTCTGTGCGGTACAATTCTCCGTCTGATCACTAAGTTCTAGTTATCTGCTACAAGACTTGTAGCAGATAACTATGAAAGTACAAGCTCAGTTTTAGAAACCCGCAGTCTTCACACAAAGTCTCCTATGGCTGTGGACGTTTTAGATTGCAGGTGAGTGCCATAAATTAAGCATTCTGTTGCCATTCTGAGAAGATTTATTCTCATCCTCTAAATATCAAAGACTCTGTCGAGTACGTTTGCAGGGTAGTTCCACTGAGTGCCAGTATCGGTAGACTCAGCGAAGTTTGATCTGTTCAAATTTAACTTCGTCAATACAGTATGTTATTGGAGCTTAAGTGCTATAGATCACGATATACATCTTCGACCGGCCCTTGTTCATTCGGCATACACTAAAACAACACATTATACACCAAAAACAACACCGAGTCGCACGCTCAGCTATACATAAACACCCAAGAAAAAAGTTCATGAATAAATAACACCCCGCCAATGAAAGAGTGGAATCGGCATAGGATGAGGTGGAGGAGAGGGAGAAAACCGAGAAACGTCTACTCTACAAGAAGTAGGCGCCTCTACAAGGTAGGCAAAAGACGACTGAGAAGAGGAGAGAACCAAGAAACCCATACTACTCAAGAAACAGCGGCCTCTGGTCAAAAAGAAGCGTCTGACTAGCGTAAGAGATAGTGCCCGAGAAGATGACGTTAAAGGACGACCATGAGGATACCAAGGCCCCATCCAACGACGAACTTGGCCCACGCCCCTGCCAAACACGACATTGAAGCCGTATATCCCTAAGGACCCCGATGGAGTAGTTGCATTCGGCGAATCGGTGCTCCCTGCGTCCGAAGCACTGTCGCTGGATGTCTGCGAGTCAGTGGGAAGAATACCAACGGCAGTAGGCGGAGTGCCGTTCGGGATGCCTGTTCCAATCGATATGCCTGAGCCGGTAGAGCTCGTCTGGACGACGGTAGGGCTTGTTGGAGTGGAGGTTGAGCTCGTGCTTGTGTTGCTAGTGGTCCTGGTGCTCGTGGTGAACCCGGACTTGGACTGGGACTTGGATGTCCCAGTAGACGATGACTTGCTGGATGAATGGGTCGAAGATGAGCTGCTGGCTCGAGTTGTACCACTGGCTGAGCTGGAATGAGGGGCGGTAGAAGAAGTCGCGGATGTAACAGTAGAGGTTTCGGCTACTAAATATATAGCGAAGCCACAACCAACTTGATGAGCTGAATGCTGATTGAACGTGAGCTTCATGACTTACCACCGTTACAGAAGGTATCCATGACGCCTTGGACTGCATTACGGTCTTCCACATTGCAGACAGACTGGGAGCAGCCGATAACAGAGTTATGGAAAGCACTGGTGGCGCACAGGCATTTCGCGTCAGAGTCAGAACTATCGTGATTATATCCTACGTCAGGACCACACGCGATAAAGGAGAGAAAAAAAACGAACAATTGACAATGACTGGCGGACGCAGCGCTGGAACCGCAATTGTTGGCGCAAGCGGGCAGGTGACTGAGCTTAGAACCCTGCGCCGCGACAATCGGTACAACGCTTCCGAAATAGAACGCCAAAGCTGGTATAATGGTTACGAGCGACCAGGTGGGGTACGCATGTTGCAATGAGTAAAAGAATGGAAGTGTGGTTGTAAAAATCACAAAAGAGTGGAAGGGAAGGACGACGCAAGGTGAATACAACGGTCGTGGTTGCAGTCAAAGCCTGAAAAATCAAAGAACAGTTGATCTTGGGAAAAATCAGATGGACGCCTTGACTCCCTGATGACGCTGGGAAGACAGCGGATATGGTCCTTGACAGCGTTGGTTATTATTAGATTTTGTTGTATTTTAACCCTACTAACGCCGCGCCTAACTACAAAATACGAAGGGAATTGGTCTCTTCTCTCAATTTATAGAATGTAGATGTTGTAAGTATTGAAACGTCTAAACACCCACGTATTAATACCTATATTTAGTGATTCGATATATTGTGAAATCTGTCACTATTAGTATGTCAAGACGTCAATCACTCGTCCTAGTTCCTTCACCTCTTCCGAGCACGTATACTATCAGGTGTAACTCCACAGTTAAAGACGCACTAACAGAAGCAACATGCAATTGATAGTCACAGGAATACTGATCTCATACGGGAGCTCGACCATTCATGTCTGAGCGCCTGTTCTTTAGTATTATCACAACCAAACGCGTGTCGACTCGGAAGTTTTCGGCCGGCGAAAAGGGCTCGAACACTGCACAACGATGGAAGAGGGCCATGAATGGACTATGGAGACTGCAAACCACGATGGGTGTCGTATTTCAAGCACGTGGTTGACAATGTAACCTTGCATATCTCGCTTATTACAAAGTTCGGTATCTATGTTTGCATCATCAGCAAAAGCGGAAAATCGTTCGTTGGCAAAGTGGTCTAAACAAGGCCAGCCAAACTTTCGATCGCTATAGATCTCCATAAATGGTAAAATTTAATCTGTCGAGAGACTTGTAAAGTCAATGCAATTCTTGAGACAGATAACATTTTCGAAATAAAATGGAATGTTGAAGTATTACTGTACTAGACTTCATATGAGTCTCTAAATATGGGCCAATAGTTTATCGTAAATATTAGGACTGATTAAAGATGTTTTACAGTTGACCAGGTAATTTCAATCTATGGTCTTTGTTATAAGTCGCTACAATTCTGGATGTTGACCTGTATGGATTGCGCAGGTAGGAAGGCTCATACATGCAAAGGTAAAACATAAGCGGCCGATTTGATTTCTCCACCAAAAATGCCCAAGAATTTACAAGGGCAACACTCATTAGCTGTGGGCCGCGGCACTCTACAAGGGCCATTGTCGCTGGTACGTGAGTCCAGTAACTGTGATTACAAGGTGGATACTGTGATACAAAGAAAGAAGTGGAATTCAACTAATACTCAGCATACCCTTCCGCATCTACGTCTCCCATCTCCCATGGCTCTTCCCCATCCTCACCGTCATAGTCCTTGTCATCTTCAACAAGTTCTTCATCGCTATTTCTCTCGCTGTGTTCCTCCTCTTCCTCCGAGCTGTCTCCACCTTCTTCCGGCTGCTCCTCGTATTCCTCCTCCTCCTCTACCGGTACCTCCATCTGTGCAATCCAATTTGCTGGGCGGAGACTTTGCGTATACATGTTTGTTGCCACATGTCCAATACCGCCACCTAGATAACGGACAAACATGTCACGATCTACAAATCTAAGACATCATTAGACTAGAACTTGAGAATAAGATAGCAAAAATGACGTACCTGTTGACATAGAAAAGTTCCAATCTTCATCTGAAAAGCAACCATCTTGATTTTCTTTGTTGAGTTCCAAATATGTTCGAACGATTGATTTACCGGGAAGGCGGTCGTCCGATGAGCCATGAGCAAATGCAGGAATAAAATGTGCACCTCGAAGTACATCTGAGGGATCCACAAACCCAAAGGCGTCTGGGGATTCAGAATTCACAAAACAAATACGATCAAGCTGGCGGGCAGTCCAGCCAGCGGCATAGCTGTGATCTATCTCAAACCATCTCACCCAAAGAAAATGCATGCTATGCGTGAGATTTGTCGTCGACTGCGGACCGGTATGTCGGACGTTAACAAGGAATACCCCCAGAACCCGTGCATATGAGAACGAATGGGCATTTGAGTGCGAGTCTTCTTGATCTCGAGATAGCATCATGATATCAGGGTGGGTTCGGGGATTGATGGAGTCCTGGGAACGACGAACATCATAAGTCGTGTAATTGACACGGAGGACCTTGTGACGATAGATCTTATCGTTTACAATTTCAATGCTGTGTACTTCATCATCGGTGTATGCATGATTGATATGATCGTAAGCATGCCCCAGTAGCCTCGAAAGAAGGTGAGTCTTGAGATCAAAAATAAATGTCTGTAGTTGATGTGAGAATGAAGTATCCATATATTACACAGCAGCCAACGTACCTCAGAAAATGCAGGGTCATTGCGATTATCATCCACCCACTGGTAGAGATTGAGACTGAATTTCTTAGTGGAGGATATATAGTGATGCAACTCGGGCAATGTTGGTAACAGGGCATCGGATTGCTCAGCTGGAATGATTGGTGTAGACTCTGTAGACTTGGATGAGGCTTGTTTGACCCGTGCAGCAATGCGTCTAAGAAGTCTTTCACGACGCTGGTGGCGTGTGATCTGCTGTTCGAGTTTTCGTCCTTTATTGGTGCGGACATAGAAGCGTTTGACACGCTTATGTTCCAGCTCTCCCTGGGTCAAGATATGTTCAACGAGATTTAGATAATAAAAAACAAAAATACATACCATCTGTGTGGAATAACCATCTGAGGGTCCAAAGCTCCATATAGCGGCCACATAATCACCCAATGCGTGCAGTTTATATGTCAAGAGATTAAGCACTTTTTAACCGGTCCCTTGGTTGATTTCTTCTTCGTTTGCTTGGCTGATGTCTTGCCTTTCTTTGCTTTATTAGCCTGTCGTCGTGCCCGAGCAGCTTCCTCACCCGGAAGATCTTTTGTTACATAGTTGGGGAGACCTTCTTGACAAAGCGACGGAGTTCCTTGCCAAGAGACTTTGTTGTCAATTTTAGAAATGAAAGAGTTGTCGATGTGTGCATGCAGAGCTTGGCATATGCATGCCAGGTACAGAGGGTAAAAGCAAGTCCTGCACCGCGACACCATCTCTTTCAGGGAGTAAGCCTTCAAAACCGGCATTGAGCACTGTCGCACAAGCTAAATGAGTTAAATTCTAATGATAAATCTGTAGTCATACCTGTAATAAATCTTCAAAATCTCTGGCAGCTAACTTGGTCATTGCTGAAGCATTGTTTGAGAATCGGCGTATGGTGTTGCGTCCGAAGGTGGGCACAAGCCGGAACCTACCAGTACACTAATTAGACAATTCATTTAAGAGGTCAAAATTGAGACGGTAGACCTACCTCTTATTCAACTCTTGAATACCATTGCTACCCGTGGCGTAAAGAACACGCATAAGATGGGTAAAGGTGGCTTTCCATACACCTAGTTTGAACTTGTGCAAGAGATCTGGCACAAACATTGAAAAGAAATTGAACCTGAACTTGAAGAGACGGGTTGAGAATGCACTCTGAGTTGTAAATAAGATTTTGAATCTATAACACATGGTGGACAGGCTTACTTGAGTAGGTACCCATGACTCAGGTTTAAGGAGGCCCTCGACTGCTGTACTTTTGATGCCCTTTCCGTGCACATATATCCACTTCCTACTGATTTTTACCTTTCCTGTAGCTGCTCAGAATCGATCCGAATGTGCGCCCGTCTTTGGTCATCGACATGTGTTCCCAGGCCGTCAACACAGCATTTGAGACAATGACAATGTGGACAGCATTCTTTAGCAAGATACTTTATGGTCGCCAGCAGAACTCTACCGATGATTTGGAATTAGTATGCTGAATGTAAGATTGAGAGACATGAAGGACACACTCACTTCGGGGTAGTCAGCAGAGTAAGTAAAAATCGAGGAAAAATGCGCCGTGGTGATACCATCAGCACATTTAATTATCAGTCCATGCTCGTATGCGTGCATAAATTCATCATCAAGGAGCAGGAGCCATACAGCCTGCATCAACTCTCGCTTGAGATGAGTGATTGTTGCCGCAGATGCAGCTAAGCCATTGAAGGCCTTCATGTACACGTCTTGAAGATATGAAGGAGCTGGAAGTTGTCTGATGAACGATTGTAATGGGAATTACAAATATGGATGAACTTACAGAAGGAATGTAAGCGATGTGATGAATAGCAAAGTTTGTTGGCTGGGCACGCGAGTATTTGGACTGATTACCAAAGAGTAGATAAATGGGCCATAGAGAAGCGTTACCAAAGTTCGCAAGATGGGTGGAATCCGATGGAAGCATCATAGCAGCAATAACAGACTCGTATTGAAGAACTCCAGGTTCCAATGGCCTTGGCTGTTGCATAATCTTCACATGTTCAGCGTAAAAGCTTCTGAGTTGTAGAGCTCTGTAATAACACGTTCGGGTGTACTAGCTTGGGTAGGCTTCCAGAAAAGACGAAATGGTGTGAAATGAAATGACCGTGCGGATTCATCTTGGAACGCTGTGGTAATTGTCTTGACAAGGCTGCGATGGTACACATTGGGGATATCCAGTGTAGGAGCTTCAGCCTCTGAGATATGCTTGATCTGTTCAGCAGGCATAGAAAGCCTGATTTTGGATTGTGTCCACCCATTCTCCTTTGCGAATGGAGATGATTTGTCGTCATCAAGACGCTTCGAAGTTCTGAGTCTGTATTAAATTTCTTCAGGTGTTCTTGATCAAAATCCTCTGCCAGTAGGACATCCTTGACAAGCCGATCAAGCTCTTGAATCGATTTGAGATTAGACCCTGAATAAAACCAATTCATGAGACGGAAGACCGTGACATTGAGAAATGGCGCAAATAAGTTTTTTTTGTGCACAAATGCCATTGGATCTACCCCCATTGACTTCCACCAGGTACCACGATTGGCAGTGGATGTTGTTGCCAAGCCAGGTGAGTCGCGAAAGGTTGTCAAGCTCCTCATTACCATCCATTTCATGAGTAGGGAATGATGGATACTCGCGATAAAGACCAAAAATCATTAATTGTCATGTGGCATATGGTAGGCTCAATAGTCTCAGGCCCTGGAGAGGGACAAGGTGAAAGAGCTCTCGGCACAGGTGCTTGTACAGGTGCCACTTTTTTGCGAGGGAGGCATATGAGGAAGTTGTGTTGTTGAGTTTGGTAGGAGGTCATCAAAGCGCCGAGGAAATTTACGTGCTCGGCTGCTTCGGGTTGGTACAGGTGCCCACTGAGGCTCTGGAGTAGGACTTTTCATAGTCATGGGTGCAGCCTCATCTACATTCATCGGTTCCAAATCATTCTTGATACGATAAAGACTAGTTATTAAAAATAGATATGAATTTGTGTATCGAGATTTATACCTGTACTATCTCCAATTCCGGTACCACAGAATCACGATCTGGGGAAGATAACCGATGGGAAATACGGGCCTTGCATAGCTTAGCACTATTGGCCAAATTCTGATCCTGAATGGCATTTCTGGCATCACAGGTAGGTCGGTGCTTTGTAAGGCCATGTTTGCCTTTAAATTCCCGGTGACAATGATTACAGACTGCCATTAAAAGTATAAAGAGAACAAGCAGGTTCATTTAAGGCACATTGAGAGTATATTGAGCTGATAGAGTGGATGAAATTGAGAGAGACGTGTTATTCCACAATGCAAACTTCTGTTGGTCACGTGGTGGCGACGTACAGTTCTTTGGGGAGATCCAAGACATTTCCAACTCTATCACAAACTTATCCTCCATAATGCCTCATACTGAGCTTGATGTGCAGTCTGAGAGTGAGACTGAGCTAGCTGAGAAAGTCAAGAGGTGGAAAAGGAAGCTACAACAGGCTTTTGAAAAACTGCACCCAAACGAAGAAAATCTTCGTAAGTTTACCTCCAAATGTGTCTTTATCTTTCTTATTAAATATTGTTGCTACAGTCGAACACTCAGCCTATACATGAAGGCTGCAGGATTTTTATGCATACTTGTGGTCTAGTTATTGACTGGTCCGATGTTTTTGAAAAGGTATTGCTTGGGACAATAAAACCTACGGTGAACTCAGCAAGAACGAGTAAGTCAATCTTGATCACTCACACCATATATGTATCGATACTGAACTGCCTCTTTAGGTATTCTCAGAAGTACAGTAATCAGTTGGACATCTTCTCACAATTGAAAGATCGTGTCCCAACTTTTGATTCAGACATGGAGTTCTTTGAACGTGATACTGATCGTATTGATGAGCTTACCAGAGCGGTACGAGTATTCCATTTATATTACTTCTCTCACTTACTTGACTACTAGATGGACAGTGCTGCTGGAACAGCACGATCCAATGATATCTCAAGTCTCAAAGGACCAGCATTAGTGTATACGGCCTTTTGGAACCTGGCGGACAGCTGGTCCCCCTATCCCTCCTAACGTGAACAAAAAAAGGAAGCCGAGGCTTCAATCACATACAGCTGGCGCGACTTCTCTGTCCCATGAAGGACATTGCTGCTTTTGATGCCGATCCAGAAGAGTAAGTGACTGTCTTCTCTCAATCTCAGTACGTATTGATCAGGACCTTTTCTGCAGTTATTGCAAGAAACTGGTG
Source organism: Psilocybe azurescens (assembly GCA_023853785.1). Lineage (NCBI taxonomy): Eukaryota > Fungi > Basidiomycota > Agaricomycetes > Agaricales > Agrocybaceae > Psilocybe > Psilocybe azurescens. The sequence continues at coordinate 9,083 of JAJIRX010000220.1, read as the reverse complement.
AATGGAACAATCCTTGTCCGGTCCACGGACATGCCCTGTTTCATATGGGAAAAGGATACCTATGACGAGGAACATATTGCGTCTGGAATGTTTCAGAGCAAGATACTCATCATGGTATGTTTTCCTCGCTATATCTTGCTAGTATATGCTAATTTACTTTAGGTATACAAACATATCTTCACATCGCCGTCCTCTGCACTGCGTGAGCCTGGGAGTACAGCCACAAAAGCTTCCCAAGCTAAAGCCAATGGCATGAAATCATGCAGCAAGTATGACATTGCCTACTCGTGTGCACAGGTATGCAAGTTTTATTGTATCTTAGAAGACTTATTTAGTTATTCTCTGACAGTATCGTCATGCCATATCGGGTATTCAAGACTGGCGCCAAGAAGATTGCCTTTTCAAGCGTGATAAATTCTACGATGAAATTGTGCAGACCTTCCGAGAAAGCAAGATCGACAATCCTGAATGGTACAAGGACACAATGCAATAGTGGAATGCATATGTTCTAGTTTCTTGCTGTTCCATTGCGGTGCTAATATTTTAGTAGTCAAGTCTTCGGTGAAGAACTCGACAATGTCAATGACTCTGACAATGAATATGGACCATCAACTCTGAACATGTTGCGCCAGCAGCATCGCCAGCAGAGAATACTCAACCCGGAGGCCCAGGAAAACACACCTTCTGCTGACCCTCATGAGCGACTGAGGTCTCCTGCTGATCCTTGTGAAAGACCAAGGTCCGACTCCCTCAACCAAGAGCCGCCTAACTCGGTATCCCAGTACCAGAACATCAGGGACACTGCTCCGCGTGATTGGTCCAAGTCCCCCCACCAAGACGAATCAACAACGCCATATCTCAGCACCACAGCATCAGAGACACGGCTCCGCATGATTGGTCCGTGTCCCCACCAAGGTGACCCAGCAATGCAGTATCTCAGCACCACAGTATTAGGGACACGGCTCCGCGTGATTGGTCTGAATCCCCACCGAGGCTGGGAAACCAACCTATGGGCTTCCTTGAGACTCAAGCTGAGTCCCAATCCCCTTCTTCTTACTTCCATGGTCCTCCTTCTCGCCCTCTGCCCATTCGCAGTCCAGGGCATCACTCCCCTTTTCGGCGAGGGAGCAGCCGGGCCTTTCTCATCGGAGACCCCTTGATTTTATTCCAATCCAGGGGTGCAAAACAGCCGCCGTGTAACGTTTGACCCCCATCCTGTGGATGATTTATCAAGGCCAACTTTCTCCAAAAGTAAGCCACAGCCTCGCCGTCAGCCTTGAATAAAAAAGTGCGCATATATTTTATTCTTTTGAACCAATCTAATGCAACATTAAGTAGATTCTATTTGCACATACACTTGTGTTTTGAATCTCCCTTTGCTTTCTCTTCTCAGTCTTCAGGTTCCGCTTGCACTCGCGATTCGAAATTGCTCTCAGTATATCATTCGCACATGTTCTCAGCTTTGTATTCTTTGTCTCGCTCTCTATTTGTTATATTGTATCACCACCTGTATTTTTAGTACTACAATTGCATGATTTTTGCCTACCACTGCTTGATTTAATGAGTGTTCCTGCGTTGGTGTCAGTGTATCTGAGGCAAGCATCTATAGCAGATAAAAACTTGAATGCCTTTATATATCTGTACATAATTAAAGACCTTTTGTGAAGGTGCAATCTTACTTGACGTTTACTGATTCATTACATTTGGCCCAGGAGAAGTTCTTACCCGACTTTTTCATATTGGCATGTCTCGGTTTCTCAATATATCACGTTACATTCATTTGGTGCATTTCTGACCTTACATTGACGTGGTATTACAATCTTGTGCCCGAGCGCTTTTGCTGATGATGTACTGGAAAAAATGACCAAAAATGATGAAGAGCGTTCTTAGAATGTGTCGTTAAAACATCTTAGTGGGGAAGCTATCAAGCTGCATAGCCATATGGTAGTGACATATCACACTTGAGTCTTAAGAGGTATAGTTCCCATTGTACATTTGTATATTGAATAGGGCCATCATGGTCCACGAACATTGTCACTTTGGAAGCTTGGTACTAGATACTAGACAAAATTGCTAGTAGGCCCCGAGGCCAAACTCTTCAGATACTGAAAATAGATGTAACAGTTAAGCAAAGGGGCCGAGGCCAGAGATATACAAAGTACAATATCCTAAACGCACAATTGCATGTCGTCCTATTCATCCGAGGCTATGTTACTATACGTCACCATGAACAACAGCACCCCCAGAAAAGTGAGATTCATTGTCTTTCTGGCTATGCTATGTGATTTACATTGGATCCCACAGGATATGTTCGTGCCTCTGATGCTGTTCATTATTCACATCTACGATACCAAGTCTTTTGTAAATCGTATAAGTACCCTCGTCAAACATCCATCGATATCCAGTCCCTCCTAACACCACAATCATTTTTACATCCGATTCTAACACCTTCCAAACCTTTAGTGATCTCTTGCTCTTAGATGCATGATAAGGCCTTTATTTAGCGAGTTCCCTTCGGGACGACATCTGCTTTCAGCCGAATTATTTACCCCATCCCACCCGCATGTCGGGACTGTGGATAGAGCCTGCAAGGTCCCCCGACAATATACGGTGCACACCCGGTACGGGATGCTTCCACATTGTCCCTCTGGGTTAATGGTTGTCCTTTCGAGCACCCATACCTAACGTCAGACCATCGCCTGGACTCGGACTGCTCAATAAGTTCAGCTCTGCAGATCCCGTACTCCCGTGAGTCTCTTTCTTTCGTTTCATCAATGTACAACCTATTCAATGTGTTTAAACAGCAACATTTTGATAGACACGTACCCTTTCCATAGTCCGTTTGTGGGGTTTTTTTATGTTATTTTATAGTTTATGAGGGGCGGGCCTCTCAATCCGTTTGGGGTATTGCCACAAGTACTCCATGAACCATTTTCGGAATCATCCCTGCACCCCAACTTCCAACTCAGTGATGGTGACTTCAACGAGGATGCTGACGGGGACAACGAAAGCGACAACGCTGCTGACAAAGGAGGAAACGTTACAAAGATAGCGACGACGGCGACTACGAGGAGTGAGCCAAATCGCAGCGCACCAAGCCTGCCGTGTCCGACCTACGATCCGTCCCGGTGGCAAACATGCCTTTGAGCTCGCTAAAGTGATAATGGCCGTCCATCTTCGAAGACATTTCTGACAAATGCCCGAAAAGCGTGGTCACCCTCACTCTTCCCTGGTGTCCTCTGCAGGGCAAGTCTGTGACCCCATTCCAGGCACAATCCTCTAGCCCCACCCTCGCGCAGACCAACGAGGGAGGATCCGCGAACGCGCCTCCTACGCGCAAAATTCAAGCCTCCACCACCTGGGGAACCTCCAGTGAGGCCCGTGATTCTCTCAAGTTCAGGTGTCCAGTCACGGGCAGCAGATACAGGACAGTAGGCAGATACATCCCCGACTTGAAGCACCATCTGAAGACCCAGGACGCGGGCAGGTGTATACCTTGCACTGGTGTTATTTTGTCTGATGCAGAACCTGCGAAGACACTGTACCTTATATTATCGACAGTGGTGACGAAGAGTTAGAGGCTGCATACTGAGCTTCAGCAGCCCCACGCGTTGATGAGGCATGTCGGCAGTAAGAACTAGAACACAAAGTGCATTCATTACAAGCAGAAGATTGCGAGGAAATAGGCCGTCAATGCCTGCGCAGCGACACCTCACTTTTAAGTCTAGGACAGCATCCATCTGATCTAGTTGGCCACCACAGCATCGCGCAGTTGGAATGAATGCGAAGTTTGTCGAGGGCAGGTCGGAGCCGTGCTATATCACTGGCAGACTCTCTCCATTCCATACAACATCATCCTACTATCAGCGAGAGTTTGTTGGAATGGTCTGTGAAATTCTCGAGTCGTCAGAGTCAAGGAAATTTCAATAGGTCAATACAGCAACCTCAAACAACTCACTATGGACTCTTCCTATGTATGCAACTATTGTCGTGCTAATCCCACCTACCACTCTGTCAATAAGCCCCAAAGTTAATCCAACTACCGACTCTCCCGCTTGTTCTACAGCTCGAAATACATGTGCGACAGCTAGGTACAAGTCCATGTCTTCATGCAGATGGGGACGGGACGAAGTGTGAGTAGGAGCAGCTCCACCAGTGAGAATGTGGTATACAAGAATTTGATCTAGTGATGGCCAAGAGCATTGGATCCACTAAAGCATGTATTTGGGAATTTGAAAGTCAAGCTGACGATAACGGCAATGGAAGTGGGTGATGCAGACAGTGGGTGACATCGCTGGGCTGCGATAGTGCCCGGGATGTCTTGGTCAAAGGAGGGGTCAAAGAAAATAGAAAGGATGAAGAGGATGCCCGTGGCTGTGAACGACGTGTTTAGAGCTACACTCTTGACGCCGACGGTGACAGCTCAGCTAGCCTACGTGTCGGCGTATGAGAACGATCCCAGTAGGGAAGTCGAAGAAAGATCATTCCGACTGCTGTGGATGACTCAGGCAAATAGACAACCTCTATAAATTGAGCAGTTAAAAATGTTTGCGATTAATAAAAATATGATTCTAACATACTTGCCTTGTCAATACCTTGCAGTGATTTATATACAAATTCAATAGTAAGCTTGATAGTGAGTGAAATAAATGCAGACGAGACCCCCCCAGAGGTTTTCACAGTCCGGTTATCACCGGGTTGACGCACTAATTGCCGGGAGAACCATGTTGGCCATGAGGCATCTGCCGAAACAAACCTTCGCACTTAAGGTAGGTGTCATCCATTTTCGACAGACATCACGTGAGCAGTGTGACAGATCCTGAAAAGGAAGGCGAGATGGCAATTAGACATAAAAACGCAAATTTAAAGAAAGTGGTATAGATTTTGACAAATGTGCTTCCTACAAAGTGTAGAGATTATGAAAATACACGCCCATGTAAATTTTGGTTGACAAATACAGTGATTTCTCAGAGTTATTTTCAAAACAATACTAGTGCACCCACCTGATGCACACATTGTGTCTCTATATCTGTTTATTCTTCCGTTTATTACTCTCATTTACCTACATGACCCAACCAAACATCAAAAAATTTCAGTAGTCAATTATGAGAGATTTTGAGGGGCAGAGTGATAGTGGAAGGAAGTATTGTCGAATCAATCTGTTGTGATCATTGCCAATCAAACATTGATTGACCTTTGTTGGAAAATAACTCACTCAGTTCTGCACAGATCACTACAAAAATTTTATATACTATTTAAAACATCTATTACTATCATTTATAGGAAGCAGATTTTTAATTTTCAAGGCCAATATTTCATAAATTCGCATTTACTGTGTTTTTGCGTGCACCTTCCATTTTGGAAGCCTTTGTCACATCTCGTGACGTCTGTCGAAAATGGATGACACCTACCTTATTATAATGAGTAAATTACTCTATACACCGTCACAAGTTACATGTCTGAAGCCGTCCTACGAACTTATCCATATGCTGGACTTGTATTGTGGGCCGAGGCTTTGCCCGGCATTACAAGTCCTTTTATTTTTACACTGTATTCTTTGAGTCTCAGCATTGGCAATTATAGTATTTGTACCAGAACCTAAAGAAGGATATATTATATAATTGTTATTTCTTATATTATCAATGGTACTAAATTGTTGAATCCACCTCTGTCAGCCTTAGATCCAAACAGAACATCAAACTTACATAAAAGGGAATAAGTCAAATGGTCAAATGAGGAGTTGAACAGCAGACAGTCATAGGTGTGTCCAAATAATGTGATTAGTTTGGTGGGATATATTTTATGAACTATACATCTTAACAAAAGGGAAAAAATTAGTAAGTGGGGAATGAGTTAGAGAGGAATTAGCAAAAGTGATGTAAGTAATTGATGCATGCAAGTGAAAGAGTTGAACTCTGAATCACACAGAGAACACAATTCAGAGTGCATGCAAAGCTTATCAGATGGGCTCATGAACTACCATTGTGAATAAAAAGAATTGAATTCTTGAGTAAATTTAAATGATTTCTTCTTTTTCTCCACCAATAACTCTTTGTTACAATACTACTTGCTTCAATTTCAAACAGCTCTATACACTTTCATGTGTTCTACTGAGCAAGAGAATTCTCAGACTAAAGATAAGAGTTCTATTATGCGAATAATAGAATTCTATTAAACATTGGCTCAGTTTTGCAGCATTGGCTGCTTCTTTATTGCAATATCTGGAGAATCTTAAAACATTTTGAACTTCAGGTTAGTAGAGTCTTTTCAATATATTCCTACCACACTGACAGGCAGCCAATGCATCCTCATACACACCACATTTTCTGTTGACACCATTGCTGTCTCTTTCTGTATTTTGGCTCCATCACTATCGCAGTCATTGACTTAGAAAAGAAACAGACTGGTTATTGATTGTATTTGTCCTTGGCAAATGGTATCATTAGTAGAGACATAACACATTAAAGTTACAGACCACAGCAATAGGACTATACAGATTTCAAAATATGCTGAAACACTAACAAATATTCTTGTTAGGCACAACCAAACATTACAGAAAGAAATAGTCTACCTGCCAAAATGTCTATTCAATTATTGGAGTGAACAATATATCAAAGTCCAAAGAACAGAAAAAAAGGGATACAAAACAGGTACAAGATACTACAGAATATAAAAATATAGTCAAATACTGAGGACATAATATCAAGTTTGAATACACCAAGTTTCATTGTTCACAGTAAGGAAGAGGTTAAAAGAAGAAAACAAAGGTGTCATATAATATAGCAACATATACATGACAGAATCACAAACAATACAAACATCAAGACAACAACCACAGTCCATGGACCCCAGCTATGACTTGATAGAGGCCAAGGCCACATTGGAGCAGGTGCACACAGATGCACAGCACAATGTGAAAGAATCAACTGCAATGTCAGAATTCAATGTAAGTTTGTGCTATTATATTAACAAAACATTATCCACTAGCTGAAGACATTGTTGACAGGATGACAACTACCACACAGTGTTTGTCAAGCAACTGCATTCATGGCATGTAACAAGAAAACCAAAGATGATAAAAGATACTCACCACATAACAGCATGAAACATGTCAAACCAGTGGCATTTAAGACTGGAGACATAGTATGGGTCACTATGTCCTTTGTAGCATATGTGAACAAGGACAATACAGCATCAATAAACATTGTGCTGAAGGCATTGACATTGATAGAAGAGAAGGTAGGCAACTTCTATGGCCTCACATTGAAACAAATTGTATTGCTATACAATGATATCAAAACAAATCCAATCAGAAAAATGAAGCTGACTCCACTGAAGACAATGCAGAAGATCATCATCATCAAAGAAAGAGAGTATTTGATGAAGAGAAGAACATGTACCACAGCATGGAACACATGTTCATCAGCAGCTGAACAGTGCCCATATAGGTAACACATGTCAACTATTACAATCAACATTACATATTTGACATGTAGCACTACATATAATTTAATGCATATAGCACTATTGTTATAGTATATCTGCATTCCATAGATCCCTTTGCCCTCATTCAAAATTCCAGCTCAAGACTGTTTCATTCTCTTCTTTTAAAGAACTGGCCAAATCAGCTGTACAATACACATTTAGGTAGTTAATTAATCCATCTAGATAGTGGACACTTTCTTTTCTTGAAACTACATGTGATTTTCTCTTTAAATATGAATAGCAAGATTGCAGAAGGAAGCAGTGCCTGTTTAAGCATCTCCAATAACTGAGCATTGCAGAGTCCACTTAGAATAAAACAAGCATCAGTCCTTGGCCAGATAACAAACTAGTAGTGTAGAACTTTACAGAATATGCTTTACAGTTGTAGAAATACTTTCCTGTATTTAAGAGAGTTCAAATGAGGCCAGAAGAATCTTAACTCATTTTACTACCCATTCTTTGTGTGAACTTTCACAAGATATCCATAAAACTTGAACTCATTAAAGTCTCAAGCTTCTGAACAGCAAATTACACAAAACATTACACTTACAGCTGAATCACCCTCTGAAGGACCACCTTTATTTTTACTACTCAATCTATTTCATAGGTCTAGAGGTACCCATTATGCTACTAGATATCTTACTTAGGATAAATTCAATCTTATCTAAGTGTTCAGATACATCTTAAAGCATATATTCAATACACCAATCATTATATAAGTCATAACAACTATAGACTTGAAATAAGACTTACAAATACTATTTTTTTGTAGACAGTAGCAGTAAATAATACTATCAATATACACAGAAGCCAGTTATACATGTAAGGACTATATGAAATTATTGACAGATGACACAAAAGACTAATAATATGTTGCACCAAAACACTGCTAAACTGTAGTCAGATCAAACAGCTACTTGGCATTACAAAAAGTGATTGAGCACCATGTAATTTTATATTCACAATGGATATTCATGTTAAGGTTATTTTAAAAACAAAGGATGGTCATATACCTTTCTAAATTTGCTGAAGCACTCATGTATATATATTCTTTATTATCTATAATTTTTGAAGTTCTACATTTCCTTGTTCACTCAAAATTGTGAGTGAACAAACATGTCAATGAAGAGCTTTTAATATGTATGTCATGCAGTGCTCAGTCACTTTTTGTAATGCTGAGTAAGGATATACACTATGTAGGACTGCATATCAACACCAACAAGAGTATAAAACTGTAGAAAGACATGCAGGAAAATAAGCAGACATATCCCAAGGGCAATGGGGAGACAACAATGATGGGAAAGAAAGAGAAAGAAAGAAACAGATTTCCCTCATGTGTCTGTATAGCCCCACACACAAAAATATTTGAGTCAACAAGATACAACTTCACCACATGTGCAATAAACATAAAAGAAAATGTTTGAGCCTAAGACTATATCCTCATGTGCCGCCAATAGAAGCGGAAATAACCAAGCGGCCAAATATGACTGGATTTAAATATAAATATCATGTGAAACATTAACCAAAGAGGAAATACTTTAGCCTTCTATCCTTTTGATCTCCCAATCAATCAATTTGTCAACATCAGCCAATCAGCG